>PVKU01000504.1:0-12447 GCA_004027475.1 Anoura caudifer
AGAGAGAGAAATCAGTGTGTGGTTGCCTTTTGAGTGTCCCCTACTGGGGACCTGGGCTGCATCCCAGGCGTGTGTCCCGACAGGAATCAAACCAGTGACCCTTTGGTTCTCAGGCCAATGCTCAGTCCACTGAGCCACACCAGCGCAGGCAATTTCAACCATTTTTAAGTGTACGGTTCAGTGGCATTAAGTACCTTCATGTCATTGTGCAGCCATCATCACCCATGTCAGAACTTCCGCATCATCCCAAACTGAGTTTGTCTACCCATTGAATGACAACTCCCTATTCCCCCAACCTCCAGGCCCTAGCAGCCACCATTCTATTTTCTATCTATACAAATTTGACAACTATAAATATGCCATATAAGTGAAACGGTGCAGTATGTGTCCTTTTATATCTGACTTATTTCATCGAACACAGCGTCCTCAAGGTTCATCCATGTTCTAACACATGTCAGAATTCCCTTCCTTTGTGTGTTTATGCTCTATTTTGTTTGTCAGTGCCTCTGTCGACGGGCACTTGGGTTGCTTCCTGTGAACGTGAATAGCACTGCCATGAACACGAGTGCGCAGCTATCTGTTTGAGTCCCTCCTTTCACTTATTTTCGGTATAGAGCCAGAAGGGAAATTGCTGGGCTACATGTTAATTCTGGGTTTAATTTTTTGAGAAATTACCATACCGTTTCCACAGCAGCTGCACCATTTTACATTCCTTCCTGCAATCTATCAGGTTCTTTGTAGCAGATACAATTCCTACCCCAGCCTCCCCCCAGAAATACAGGACTGTAGATTCCTGGCTCTTGTCAGTAATGGTTTTCTTCCATTTTAAGGGGGTGGGGCGTTGGACTCCACATTTTTATTATGGCCAGAAAAGCAAAAATGCATAGAAAAAGATAAGAAAAAGTAAAAATGATGGCATAACAAATACAGGAAAGAAAAGCCCAGCCAGCTTTTACAAAGAACGCAGGGTCCTCTGATGTTTACACAGAAAATGCCAGAAGCATGGTGTGGAATGCTTGTCTCTCCATCACTGCTTAATTTTAGGGCACCCTGGTCTTGGTTGTGCCAAGAGCAAAATGCCCAATAGGCTTCTGTGAGGTGTGAGCCCCTAGAGTTTTCTCTCTCCTGAGAGACACCGGTCTGACTGTCCGGTAAGGATTCCTGGTGTCCGTTAGTCTCCAGATAGTTCAATCCATGTCTTTTATTTCTGGAAAAAGAGAAATAAGTGTCAGTTTGGCTTTCTGAAAAACGGTGGCCACCCCTGAACACAACGGCTATAACACCCATGTTCTGGAGGTTTCCAAAGAGGAGAATGTTTGATACCGATGTGCGTAATGCAGCCTCACCACACATATGGCGGTTGGGGGTGAAGAGGAAGGAGCAGGAGGGTGTGATTTCCAATTTCATGTAACTCTGTTAACTTGCGGTACATGGTGGAATAATGTGACCCAGAGAAAGAGCTTCTGTGTGAAACTTCATGGATTTGAAAACTGCTCTACTGAATATTTTATGATCTTGTCTAGGCCTCTCCTTACAACATGACCTAAAGGGGCCGAAAGGCTTCTTCTTTATGAAGACCGAACATTTCCAATTGCAGAAAAGACCTCACGAGACACAGCATTTCAAAACCGTGGTTTAGCTGTTCTTTTCTCTGCTGGGATCTTTACGGGCTTTCTTATTATGAAATGAGAGTTGTCATAGTGACTTTGTCTATTTTAAACCAGATATTCCATGGTCCCCTAACAGCTCCGCTTTAGGAAATTGGGTTTATTTATGAATGTGCTAACATTGTACACGGAAAGTAACACAGTGCTGATAACAGGTGTGTTTGGTAGAGGGCCTGTTTAGGTAAGTTTAAATTTCTGAAGAGTAAACAAAAACCGTTTATTTTAATAACTGTTCATAATCACCCTAGGGATTTTAAACCAGGTTTGTCTCTTGTCTGCAGGTGACCATAACTAACCACATTTTATTGGCCCCCTGTGTCTAGCTTCAGACATGAGGCTCCTGAATACAGGCCTGAGCCCTGACCGCTGTTCTTACTGGTGCAGTGCCCTGGGTCCTGCCTCAACGTGAATCAGAGCCCCTGGGGGGCAGTGTGGAGGGAGGGGTCAACGTGAATCAGAGCCCCTGGGGGGCAGTGTGGAGGGAGGGGCAGTGCAGAAAGTCTGCACTTCAGCACCCAGGGCTATTTTTATGCTGTTTAAAATGTGAGAACAACCGGCTTGGAAGCTATTGGTGTTTTGAGTTGGCTGCGTATTTATTCCTAGGCTCACTTACAAATTGTGCTCGGATGGGGATGTCTTTCCTCTAAAAGCAGAGAACAAAATAAAATCAAATCCAGTTAATTCATGACCTATGTTGGTGGGGATAGGATAATTGTGGTTTTTACAGATTTTTTTGACATTTTCCCCTTAATTATGTTTCACGCGAAGCTCACTCTGCTCTGTGTTGTAGAAGGAGGATTGACGGGAACTCAGGGAACCCCAGTCATACACATGGTAACTTCCCTGGGGTGTAATTTTGGATGGCATCTTGTGTCTTTGGCCTTCCCTTTCTTTATGTTTGAAATGAAAATATCGTACAAATTGACCTGAGTTTCTCTCTATCTCTAACATTGCATAGTTCCTTATTTCATGTTTTAACTTTTTCTTTCCCACCCTTAAAATATTTTCTCATGCATGGAACTGAAAAAGACCTTTGAGATCCTTTCATCTCTCATTTAGCACAAGAGAAAACAGACTGAGAATGATGGCAGGTGCTGATTTGGAAGAGCCAGAACGAGAGCCCAGGGCTTTAGCTCTCCGGTGAGGGCTCCTTCCACTGTGATGTGAATCACATGCCATGGGAAAGGGTCTGTTTCTTAAGTTCCAGGCATGCCTTATGTACATGAGGTGCCGCAGCATCAGAGGTTGCACTGGAATTTGGAAATTGGGAACTTAATACATATTGGTTCATATATGTCATCGAACTGTATCTTCACCCTGGGAACATAGATTCTGAATTAAGCCCCAAATAAATATGTGGTGGCCCAAGATGATTCTTGTTACTGACTTGAGAGTGCCAAGACAGCATGTACTGCAGACTTTATTGTAGTCTTCTGGTGCATTGACGAGAGCATTGCTTTGGACTTAGAAGTGTGTTTGAAGCCTGGTTCATTTATTTACTAACTGTGAGACCTTAAACAAGTTATTTTATCTCTCTGAGGCTCATCAACATAAAGGTTATGAAATATAGCTAGTTTGCAGATGAAACATGATTGTGTGTGTAACAGCTGCTGGATTTGGTGAGCACGGAGCAAATGCTAGCTTTCTTCTATGGACCTTTATTTATTTTTTGATGTGATTAGGAGGTACAAACTTGGGGCATATATCAACCATTTGAAAATGCCAAGGAGTCACTTTAAGCTACTCATGTGACTTAAGGAGGTTATCCGCTTTCAGCGATTTAAAAAGAAAGGACTGTTCTGAAAAATTAGAAAGTCAACATGTCAGACCTGTTGATATGAACGAGAAGGTCCTTGAGTGTATGCCGTCACTAAGGATATAGTCCCAGGGAGAACCCTGTCACAAACCAGGGCAGAAAACCGCTCCCGGTCAGGTCCCCACCTTTTCTTGGTTTCCTTTAGAACGTGTCTGGGAGCAGCGCTGGGTGTGCACTCGCAGAGCTCCTTGGTTTGCTCCGTAAATGCGGAGGAGCCATCTTCACAGACAGACTGACACCAAGTGCGTGGACTCCCCACCCCCTTTAACGGACAGAAAATAAAATTTATCAAACGAAGTCTGAGGAGAAGGTTGACCCCCCACCAGGCACTGGATTTTCTTTCTACAATGTATTCCTCTAGGTGAGGCATTAATTTTTAGCAGGGAAATAGATCAGTTCTTTCCACATGTGAGTGCGTGCCTATTGCGGTATGTTTGTCAGTCTGTACAGTTTTGTTCGTAGCTACTGTTTGGTTGCACAAATAATTAGTGCCCACAAAGTGCTTTAAGAGTCCAACCTTCCTGGAAAGATAGTACTGATCTAAAGGGTCTTGTATAGTAAACCACTGTGGCACTATAAAAAAATTGGAAAGGCCTAAAATAGATCTACAGTGCCTAGGAAAAACAAAGTGGGCTAAAAAATGGGCTAGACCATTTCTTTTCATTCTTATTTTCATTTGATTTTCAGGATTAGAAGATCTCAGGGTTGTAACATTTCATACTGTTTATCTAGTTGTCCAGTGCCTCTGCAGTGCACCTTCAGAGAGAGAGAGAGAGAGAGAGAGAGAGAGAGAATGCATGAGAATGCATGAGAATAAATGAATTCATCCACTCTGCTTAAATGCCCAGGTGGTTTATGGAATGTGGCTGGGACACTTGTTACCCCTTATACCATCAGGACTGATTTTGCTGATGGGCTGCTCATTCATACCCCTTCTGCTGTCACTGCTACGCCTTTGCTCCTCTCAACAGAGGACCATTCATCAGACCAGGCATTATGTTCTGCTCAAACCTTTTTTGGTTGATCCCATATCCATCTAAGCTTTAGTCTGCATGTCAGAGCGCTCCTCAGATATTCAAAGGGAATTTGGTGTTTTCCTTGCTGTCTCTTCTCTCTGTGAGTTTTCCCCAGATTCTTTTCTTGCTCCTTATGGGGAATGACAAGCAAAACTAAAGCAGAATGCTACAGCTACACGGTCTCCTCCATGCGTCATACAGGTGCGGGGTTTCTGTAAAGAAATGACAATTTATAAAGAAAGGCTGAAGTTGTGTCTGGCGAGAGTTTTAAATTCTTAGAGATTCCATTCTGCCTCACAAGTATAATCTAGAGGCTTTGAATTCAGGATGTGATGAAACATGACCCAAACCAGTGTCCTGTTTGTGTCAGAGAGGGGAAACTGAGTCACAGAGCCTCTTGGTCAGAGCATCAATATGCCAGCCTCACATTGCTGAATAGAATGCCTGGCAGGTTGACAAGTTCTGGATGTGCCCAAAGGCTGCTCTGATCTTGGTGGGACTGTCCAGGTGAGGAATCTTTTTTACCTTTGTGAGTGGGAGCTCCCATATCTCATCATGGCAAGGCAGGCTGATCTGCAAGGGGCTGGCATCCTGGGGGAAACAGCGATGCTTAATTGATTTACACTGTTGATGAGGCCAGCAGACATGCCTCCTGATTACCTCCCTCCCACAGGGGAAGGGAGGCGGAGGTTGAGAAGCTGCCTTTCGGTATTAAGAAGAAGAAGAAAACCAAGACACTGGAGTAACCTAAGGATATGTACTTAGCTTTCCATTTTGTTTTGTTTTGTTTTGTTTTTAACATGATGAAAATTAGTTTTATGGAACACTAATTTTTGTTTTAAATGTATTTCCTAATACTAAAATAGGGCTGTTTCTGAAACTACTTCCAAAAAGCAGCCTTTTGTTCTTAAAGCACAGCATAGGGAAAGAGACACACAGATCAAGTGTTCTTTCTTCTCAGTGACAGTGGTCCACAGTCCCTCTTAATTAGCTTTGTGAGTGGGTCACTGGCCGAGCTTTTGGGTCCCTATTGGCAGTGCTGCTTGGTGGGACAGGGCATGGGCCAGCAGCACCTGAGGGACATGGGCCGAGGACACTAGGCTGGTTCCCAGGCCTGTGTGTTCTGAGCATCAGCCAAGCCAGCTTTGGCTTTTGCTCACCTGCCATTGAAGCAATATGTAGTGACATTTCAAACTGCTAGTGTGGAATCAAGGTAAAAACTGCTTGGGACAACTGGGAAATTTCATTCAGGCAGAATGTCAGACCTTAGTTTCCAGTATAAATACAAGAGACTTTGCTCTGTCCAGTTATGCAACAGCATTTGATATGAAATTTTAGGAGAGGCCAGTGAAATACTGTGTAGGATCTAAATGTATTAGTACATGTAAATGTGTTCCCTAATTTAGGAAAACTTATGCTTCACCCTTTGGCACTCAGGTACCTGGAAGAGGCCCCAACAGTGTTTAATATAAAGGTGATGGTTAGATTCTCTATCGCAAAGAAAAAATGCAGAGTTTATAAGCCCTCTGTTAAAAAAAAATGTACTTTGATCTATAGGATCTGGCCTGGGACTGGTTATTTTGATTTGTCGAGGGACCTACCCCTTTTCTTGAATAAGCAAGCAGGACTTCAGCTTCTAGGAGGGTGAGCTGCATCTACTCACAAGTCATTCTATTCGTTTTTTAGGTATAAGATTTTTTTTAAAGGAGAGAGAACAGGGTCATTTTCTTTCTCTTCCCAGCCCTTTTTATCTTTCAGGGATCAAATTATCAAATTTCAGGAAAATTTTTTTTAATTAGGTCATGAGTTTCAAAGGTCATCTTTAGTCTTCTCAGCAGAAATATGAAACTTGTTAAAATTTTTTTATAAATTTTCCCTCCAATGAATTTCCTGCCCCCACCACACACACGCACACGCACACATATAAAAAATGCTCAGGGAAAATGCTTGCCTTCACTTCCTGCTATTCAGCCCTGTGCATTGTTAAACTGATGCTGTGTTTATACACGTCGTGGTTGTGGCTTCGGCCCGGCTATTGTTGAAAGATGTTAGACAGCCATTTATCACAGTGCGCCAGTAAACCCATTGTAAAAATGTCCTACTAGTTAAATGAGGCTTAGCTTTAATGAGGTTGTAAGAATGGACTGGGTTTTTATCATACTGTAAATAAGGTTCCTAGAGCAATGTCGAGGGGATTAAGGTGCAGGTTCCTTTTGTTTTCAAGCAACAGTAGCCTCCTTGCCAAGGTAAAAAGAATCCCCCTTTCCTTTTAAAGGAAGCTTGTGAAGAAGTTAGTTGCTTTCTCAAAGAAATGCGCAAAACAAAAGTGTGTGGCACAAAGACCAGATCCGGGATGACCTCTTTGGGAAAGAAATGACACTCTGGTGACCTTTTTTGTGGAGTACAGTGACATGGGAGAACACGGGAAGTTTTCTCCTTGAGTCCTGCTGCATGCAAATGAAATTAAAATGCTGTCCCAGTGACCTCAGGGAAGGCAAAGCCAGCCCCTGAGAGACCAAGTTGGGGATTCCTGGTCAGCCAGCTCTGATCGAATTCAACAGAGCAGGAAGGCATCTGTCCCTTTGAGCCAACTGGGGAAGCTCAGAGTAGAAGAAACAGTTTTCTTTGCTTGCTCTAATCAGTGTCCAGTGAAATCTGCCATTTCAAAATCACAGAGGAAACAGTGGAAAATGAACAGAAATTTTGGTGCACTCAATTTTCCCCACAGGAAGGGAAAATCAGTTATTTTCCTTATGTCTAAGGAAACGAATATAGTGAGGACGAGACCGTCGGCAGCCGAAAGCAGTGGGCAGATATGGCATTCCTGCGGGGGGCTGCTGTGCACTGTGTACAAAATTAGCCAGTTTTGAAATTGACCCATTGGAGAGAAATTTGTCCCTAAAATAAAATAAAGTGGTCTCCTTTTTCATTTTGTGAAGGGCCCTGCAAAGCCTCAACTCAAAGAGTTTGCTTTCAAGAAGCCTAAATTAAAGGATGCAACACAGAGGCAGCTCACCCACCTCTGCAGGTTTCCTGCGTCTTACTGGATCTGGAAGGCCGTCAAAGTGCAGAGGCTTCCCAGACTGAGCCTCAGCTTGATGCGGCAGTGTGCCCACCCCCTTTAGGCTTGGACCCCAAATTCTTTGTTCAGTGAAAAAAGGTCCCAGGGAATCCATTGTTTCTGTTTGGTTGTCACTACAGGCTTAAATGTAGCTGCTCTTATATTTATTTAGTGTTTTGAGTAGAAAAAAAATAAAGAAATAGGTGACAAAGGCTGCATTTCCCTTCAGAGCCCACAGTGTGGAACTGGGTAGTGCATCCTTGCAAGCAGTGCCTGCTGACTTCCCAGGAAGTCACACCTGGACAAGGGGCCATGTCTGCTGGGAATCCTCAGCTGGGAGGATGTCTTCTGCAACGTCTCCATCTGCGGCCACCCCATAAGGTGCTTCTTCATCAGGCCCTGTTGGTGTAGGTTCCCACACCGTTCTTCATGCAGAGCCACACGGGATAACGCTGGCAAAGACATGCGGCCATACTCTCTTAACTCTTTGTGTAGCCCCACACTGCCAGACAAAATGATGTCCTACGGCAGCTCATCTTCAAGTCAACCCTCAAAACGAGAACTTCACTTGCCTGGGTCCTATGAGCACGCACTGTTCGTTCCTCCCAAAATGTTCTCTGAGTGCCTCCTGTGGACGAGGTCCGGTACTCAGCTCTGGAGACAGGCAGTGAATCAGGTGTAATTCCTGCCCCTCAAGGGCTCACACTCTAAAGGAGGGATTCTCATCTTCAGCGTGTACAAGTCATACCCACCTCCAGAGGCGGTTGTAATTTGGTGAGTTTGAGTGAGACCCAGGAGTCTTCATTGCTAACAAGCACCTCAGGTCATCCTGATGCAGGGACCCCAAGGGAAATACTTAGGGGAGAGGGAGGACTCTGAACATCATTAGTTAACAGTTCTGCTGAAACTGCCTGAATAAAGGCCCCCGTGAAGTGTGTGCAGAGGAGAAGGTATTCATACTACAAAATGAACCAGGACCAGTCCATACACCCCCAGACAGGGTCATGTTTAAGCCAGATCTTGAAGGATGACTCAACTCTGGCCACTTGGCAGGGCTGGAGAGGAGGACCTCAGAACGGAAAATAACAAGATCGAGGAGACTGGAGTGAAAGGGTAAAGGGCGACCAGGGGTCAGTGCAACCAGAGAGCTACGTGCAGGCCAGGACTCTGTGAGGAGCTCAAGAATTTGGGGTTTATTCTCAGGCAGTGAAAAGCCCTTGAAGATTTTTAAGCAGAGACGTCAAACAGTGTGATTTCTGCTTTTATTCTGTAATGACCAGTCGAGGTGGTTTGAGGCAGCATTAAATGAGCAGAGGGGGCAGAATGGAAAGAGGCAGGAAATGGGGACTCAGGGCTCCGTTCGGGGTCCTTGGAGGCAAGGCTTAATTGGTGTGATTCCATTCTCAATTTGGGAAATCAAGGTTAAACGACCTGCCCACGATGGGGATGGATCGAGTTACATGAAGAGTGGGAACTAGGGCACAGGTCTCCTGCCTCCAGAGCTCCATCTGAACCCCCCTCCCTGCAGGCTGTGTCAGTCAGGGAGATTAAAAAAATCCCATCCCCACCCCTTTAAATTCTGTGATAACGAGGCCCACTGCATAAAGGCACTATATTCTTTTGAAAGTCCTTTTAACGTTGTTGGAACACATGAAAATGGTGAAAGTTAAGCAGACATTTGTGGAAATAGGCTGCTTTTAACATGAAAATAGCATCTCCCACAGAGTATTTGGTGGGCTGGGGGTGGGAGGTTTCTGATAAGATTCTAAATAGACTAAATTTCTGCTACTAAGATAAAGATTTCTCAGTAGCAAAGTTTCCGAATCAGCCTGGTCTAAATGATAAATAGGAGAACATTGGACATTCGGACTCTCCATTATTCATCCTAACAAATGCCACCTGCTGGCAAAGACCAACCCTCTCCCTGCTACACGTGGGTCAGGCCAGCCATGGGACTTGCGTCTCTAACACCCGATAGGCAACGTCCTCCATCATGGAGGAGGCCAAGCTTTGTCACATCTAATGCCCAAATGTCATAAAAGCAGCTAAAAGATGAAGAAAGGAAGCCAAAAAGGAGAGAGAAACTAGGAGTAAGATGCATCTCCCCACTGAGTGCCAGAGTTGCAAAGTAACTTTATAGATCATGTGGTCAAGGCTCCCAACCTCATCTTCACAAGGGAAGAAGCCGGGCCCAGAGAGGGAAGGGGTTTGCTCAGGTTCCCACAGCTACTTAGTGGTGAGCCTGGGGCGAAGACCCCAGGAGACTCTTGCTGTCGTGTCAAGCTCTACTCTCCTGTCTCACGGTACTGTGCCACCCACGGATTATTTTCCAAGGATCCACTGGGATACTGTATGAATCCGTTACATGCAGAAATTAAAATGATCCTAAGAAGCCAGAGAACTATGAGACCAAGTTCAGGACTCCACTGTTTACCAGCTGTGTGGTACTGAGCCACACTTTCTCTGAGCCCGCTACCTCTTCTGGGAAAGGGGGCTAGTACTGTAGTTTTTCTCCTCCCTTTTAGAGAGTTTCTTCAGGGTGAAACATGTCATTTTATGTGGAAATTCCTTGCAAACTGAAAAGCCCGTTAAGACATATGTCATTAATATGTTGGCTGCAAAACCTGGGTGCAGAGGAGGGTCTAGGGACCTTCACATACGTCGCTATTATTTTTCTGTGTCTGTTGTTTGGGTACTTTAGAAACACCTGGGTGTAGCTCTATTGCTGAGCCTGCTTTGGAGCCTGCAAATCCAGGCTTTGGAGTCAAATCCCAGTGCCCCCATTTGCCCACAGGTGGTAACTGGCAGGTTACGTCACCTTTCCAGAGCTCAGATCTTTATCTGTAAAGATAAATGGCACCCATAACAACATGCAATTTATACAGTAGTTGTGAGCATCAGTGAAATAATACGTACAAATTACTCTGTGCAGCTTGACGTAGAGGACCAATTTAACACACCTGTTATTGCTGATAGTGTTTCAGTCATTATTTTACTGTTTACTGTGGTCTAGACAAGGAGTGAGACTATAGAACCCTGTGAGCGTGGGGTCAAAGCTGTTTTGTTCACTGAAGCTCTGGCAGTAAGTACATGTTTAATGAATATGAGTATTTTGGAGTGAAGTAATGAAATCATATTCAAACACAGTAGAACTTTAAAATTCATGATATCCTGATTAATTTTATTTTTAGCTGTACTTAGGTACACTCATTCATTCATTCATTCATTCCACAAAAGGTTGTGGAGTATCTACTACATGCCAGGCTCTATGCCTGACAATGGATATTTATTAGGCATACGTATATGGCATGAAATAGACACAGTTACTGCTGTGATAGAAGACTGACGAGCAAGCAAGTAAACAGATGACTAAAACAAAAGCTGTTAAGAATTAGAACAAGTGCTATAAAGGAAACGCAGAAAGGGGATTTAAAACAATGGTGAGGAAATGCTTCTCTGGGCTGTCAGGGAATGCCTTGTACAAGTATGTAAGTTAGCCCTTTGCATGTCATCCTTGTGGAAGAAAGTTGTCTAAAACGGCTTGTCCATTTCCTTATAGATCAAACTGGGTGCATAGCAGCAGGCTCCCTAAAGGTATATAAAGGATTGATGTATAAAGCTGTTAGGATCCGTGTATAAAGCTGTTAAACTTTAGTGCATGTCATGACCATCAGTGGAACCCATGAAACAATCAGAAGCCTGGGCATCTCCCAGAGGTAGGGAAAGAGGCTGCCCGGTGGGCACCTGGCATCGGTGCCAGGTTTATGGAAGGAACTCCCATCTGAGAGCCTCACCCACCCGAGGAGCTATTGATTCCTTTGCTGGCTGATTCCTCTGCACCATGGCTCCCTCCTTAGCAACCAGGAACATGGCTGCAGAAGCATAAGATGGGTTTGAGTGTGAATGGCATGAGGACATTCTCCAATCCTCCACTGGAAATGGTGCCCTTGTGATTTGTCTCATTCTCCCCCCAAGTGATGCTCATTCACCTCTGGAAACATACTCCATCAGTAGTAGTAGATGGTGACAGCAGAGAGGGGTCTCTAGCCAGGGTTCCCCTCTGACCATGTTCCTCAGTGGGCGTCCCTTCTGAGAACCCCTGGCATGGCCAAATTTTGGGTTTTGGTGTAAGTAAGAATTTTTTCTTTTGAAGATCTCTAGCTTTCTTCATATTTTAAGGGGGTGTGCTCCCCAACATAAGCATAGCATTACTGGAGAGGGTGGCGGCAGGTGCATCTTTGCACTGCGGCACTTGGCACAGGGGCGGGTGCAGGCAGCCTTTGAAGGAGTACCAGTGGAATGGGTAATGATCCCTTGGGAAGCTAAACCCTTTGAGCTCTCAGCAGAGGACAGGATCCGAGCTTTTCCTTTTGCCCCAACTAACTGCTCAGAGCTCTCTTTGACTGTGGCACCCTCTCCAAAGTGCCCCTCTGTCCCAGGCTTCCTATTTATCAGCTATCAATATCCGCCGAGTGCTGGCTCTTGTCAGTCTAATTTCCAGTTGCTGCTGCTTCTTGACACCCTGCACTTTATCAACCACACACTGCTTGGCTCCTATTACCACTGATCTCAGCATTGCTAATAAACAGCAACATCCAGGCCATATTTTCTGGCCCCTGTCAGGCCGCCGCTTTTCTGGGTGAAATAAAAGTCCTATTAACATGCTCCTCCTCATTGCCTCTGACAGTTTGATTAATTAGGCCTCCTCTTTAGATGACCTCTGCACTAACACGACAAGGAGGTGAATATAAAATGAATAGTTTGCCCACATAACGGGCTACTGTGGGTTTGGGATTTTTATCAAATCACACTGTCAGAAGTTCTGAACTTGTGTGAAATTCCATGGCATGCTGCAGCCCAGGACAATGGTTTGGGGCCCATTGGACA